>JAVTVY010052013.1:0-28118 GCA_036873755.1 Hanleya hanleyi | reverse complement strand
GACAGGCACGTATCAACTTGGGAGATTTCGATTCTCTATACTACTATTCCCCATGATGAACTTGGGAGGTGTCAGCTAACTTTAAGCCGGTTATATTGTAAAGTAAATGAACATCTTAAATGAGACTGTTAGAATGCATTGGTCACCGCCTCCCCGATTAACAGAAGTTGCGATATAGATGCGCAGTAAAATTAAATTCTGTGTGTTAGCACAGATTAAAAACAAAATCTGACCGACACAGAAATGGAATTCAAATACTCAGCCTATGAAATGTACACAAATGGTCTCTCTCTTGATCCCGCGCGTGCCGACTCTGCGTCTCGTCTTTCGCTTATTGACTAGATAGTTTTGGGTACATATGTGACGGACCCAAGCATTTTGAGCCAAATTTCATTTTTATGTTTTGACCCAACTATTTTGGCTACGTCACGTCTACACCCAATTCTTCTGACAGTGTAGAGCGTGCGAAGCATCTAGTGGTCTGGGCTGTTTGACATTTGCCAATGCCGTGTAGTTAACCTAATCTAATGTTACAGACATCTAGTTCATCTACTTCTGGTATTATTCATTTCTGGATGCGAGGGCTCCAGTACCGTTGGTCATCTGGAGTATACCCTGTGCACTTATTTCGACGATTTAAGTGTACGATTATGTCACACATCAACATTAGCCCAGTTCGCTTTCTCTTGTTCTAATACCACATCCTCTAAATTGCCCGGATGATTGCTAATGGCAGTCACATACCTTGATGTATTGTAGACATTGAGGAGAGCCACTTAACGGCAGTTAACGGTGAGTTACGCATTCTGAGAAGAACACGTTTGTTTCGAAATCATACTAATCAATATTAATGACTAACCCGGTCAATATATGTCACACTTTATCACACTTGTCGTCTGAGTAGGAAGTCGTAATCGGTAAGACAGCTTCTTAGTATAATTAAAGTGCATTTTACGAAATTCAGGTACAATCTGCGATTTTTTTGACAACCCAATATAAAGCTACGTAAAAGAATATCTCCAATGATTGTGTCATGGTATCCACTTGCTTAAACTAGAACAGTTATTTCATTTCGTCTGAAAAAAATATCACTGATTAGGCCAAAAATGTCTAAGAGGATGTTTATCTAGAGAGATTGTGGGCAAGCTACATATCGATGTTCATGTTGAAAACTAGCTGTATTGCGATACCAACATCACCGATAATCTTTCCAATAAATAATATCTAAGAAAAAAGCTAGTTTGTTGTTATAATGGATTTCGATGACACAGAAGGTCGATGAGTCGATGTCAATCAGGCGATCAGTTCTGAAAGTGGTAGCTAATGGCAGTGAAAGATTTTTCACCCTGAATACTCAATACTGAAAGCAAAACCGAGCCAAATGTGTTAACTGTTACACTGTACTGTAGTATTCTTACAGCATTCAAATGAAGAACGACAGAAATGATACTGTATTCGTCAAGCGAAACTTCAGAGTCGCTTGTTGTCCCGATCATCAAATTGAATACTAACATTAAGCGTTGTTGTCTTTAGATTTCTCTGTAAAACACAATAGTAATACATCATATATGACAATTAATATCTCTTGTCCGCTCGTGGACTTTTCCCCACAGCGTTCTTAGGATTTGCTGTCTATTCTACAGATGATGAATTTCTCAATTTACAAGCGTCTAGTCCGTCATTCAATATTCAGGTATCGCCCATTGAAGAATTTCCACGTCCATAATCCAAAGACCTAATTCATATAATAACATTAGCACCAAATTAAAAGGATAAATCATAGTATACATAAAACTAAGCTAATTCCCTGCAAGACAGAAGCGGTCAACTGTTTTCAATGATGCCAGCAAGACATCATGATGTTCCAAAAATATCAAATCCGTATCGCTGATCAGTATATTTAATCCATATGATATACGTTGCAAAGTCGTTAACTAGAGTATGATGTATCTCAGTCACGCTTTGATTGTGACTGTTCTTATGAACACTATAAGAATCGTGGAATACATAGGCTCATACGGCCCCTAGCCCCGTGTTATGCGGAATTAAACACAAGTTATGAAACGTATACCGCCATAAATCTTGCACGCTACGTTCGTAGTTTGCTATCAGCATGTGATATGTCCCATCCTGGAGCATTTTTATACATTTAAAATACACTTTCGCCAAACAATGTTTCAGAAGTGTTAGTTTTGGTTGCGAGGTTTTCTGAAACTGTACGAGACTTGGATTCCAACGTCTCTGTTGAAGAACTTTTTTCTACCCTCAACTGGCCGTCAACTTCTACATCCGCAAGTCGAACGCTTTGCCGAATCCAAGAACGTACACCGCAATATCCATGTTATCTTTGAACAGAGTATTGTCCTCGATGTGCATTCGGATCGTAAATATCGCTGAATTTTCGAAGGAATTTGCGCGATGGTGTATGGCGAATAAGTGGTACTACTCTTCTTCTAGTTTAGACGATTAATCCCTGGAACCAGAAGTTTGATTCATTCTTATTCATTTGATTCCACTCCCCGGTCAAAATATGAGACTACTTTATCTAATGATTAAATGTGTGATATTTTCTGAAAGCTTCTGGAGGTGAAACTCACATAAAAGACCTGCACGCCTTGACTGATATCAAATATCCCAGGAAGCAAAATGCCAAAATACCCATTATCGAATTTGCGGGTTTTGCTAGCATATATTCGGGAATATTTCACCCTAAGATTACTTTCTTAATTACGACTAAGTGCCTAAATCAATCGAATTAAATGGATAATGTTTCAAAACAGAGCATAATAAAATATTCTTTGTGAGTAACAAAGGGGCGTCGCTTCGCTTCGCTACGCTTTCGCCTTTTTCTTATTCGCGTAGAAATATTTAATTATATTCTAACAATTACTTAAATGCTTGAAAAAGGTGGTAAAAATAAAGTATAAAAAAACAACAACAACATCAACAACAACCGGCAAAACATATCTTGGCGGTTTCGTTCCTGGGCTATTTGTATGGGTAAGTTCACATCTGTCAAGGCGTGCAGGTGTATAATTATGTTAGTTTTACTTCCCGAATTCTTTTGAAAATATCACTCTCTAAATTATTCGATGGAAAAGTCGGTTTAGAATGGACGCATATTTTGACCTTGGGAGTTTCGAAAGTGAATGAATTGTGAACAGTCGATAAGGAGAACTGATCCCGGACTCAGTTATTGGATTGGTTATCACATTTCATTCATTCACGTTGGCATCTTCAAATCGACTTCTCCGTGCACACTTCGAATTGGCCTTAATGGATCAGACCACCGAAGGCATTCACGTCCGAGGTATAAATTTCATCTACAAAACAGAGACATACCCAACGACTTTGATGTATTCTCTCAGTAGTTATACAGCATTCTACCTAATATGGCGCTAGGTTTGGTCAGATAGAAAGGTCAGCCAAGAAATAACCCACGCATACGGCAGATTTTGAAATACAAATGGATTCGAGATCAATGACGTCTCTTGCCTATTTATATATTCTTTTGAACAGAGCAGGTGAGCTGGTATATTAAAGCCAATTCCAGGTGTGAACGGAGAATCCGACTTGTGTATGAAGATGGGACGTTGCTGCACAGATGCAAACTGTATCGTTAAAACAGCGGCATAGTCTCGCTCCGCTGCTTCAGTGTCGGAAGAACTATCACAGAAAGTCATTCACCTGAAAATGCGGATAAGGATGAACTAAACTTCTGGCTCGAACTATTCATCGTCGAAGTTAGAAGGAAAGATGGATCAGCTTATCCGACAAATACTTTCACGGCTTCGATATTCAATAGCCGAATCCGACGTTGAAGACATTACTCTGTTCAAGGTTATTTTCATGGCTTCCGTACACGCGGATGAAGGAATTGATGGAGTCGGAGCAACGAGAGTACAACGAGATCCCGTTACAGTAGATGATGAATTGGAATTTAGGGGAAATATGTGTTTACAATGGATACGAGAGTGCTGCGTTCTTCCACAACGGGAAAATCTTCGGTTCCCGGTCAGTGGAATAACATAGTTCTTGAAACCGACTAGGTTGAAATCTTACATGATCATTCAGTGACGGGATTCGATACATCGAACGCACATCCCGGATTACCAAAAAAACATTCAAGGCGGGGTGAAACACAGACGAGTAGAACCACGCGGAAAATTCCCAATGTCTGGTGAGATTGTATGATCTGCACCTGTCGTTAATAAAGAGAAATGACAAATTTTACAAGAAACCCCTCCCTGAAAACAGTTATAAGTATCCTCAGTTTAGTGAACCTGGAGAAATGGACAGCAAGTTATTTTACTGCAAAATTCTAAGAATACGTACTTTGGGAAAATTCCACGAGCGGACGAGAGATATTAATTGTTATATATGCAGCTATTGTGTTTTGCTGACCAGATTAAAGACAAAAACGCTGAATCCTGACATTCAATTATATGCGACTAAACTGATGTTTCAATTTCATTAAACGAATACTGTATTATTTCATTGTTTTCATTTGAATTGTGTAAGAATACTTGTGAAAGTGAACATATTTGTTTCGTTTTTTCTCAGTATGGCATTTTTCAGAAGGGAAAATCGTTCACTGCAATTGGCTACAAGTCACGACAGATAACTTGATTTACGTCGATCGTTCGAAGAAAAACATTTATTTTGTGAAGCTTCCAGCAGTCGAACTCAGTCAAAGTATTCATGTGACTGATGTAAGCCAATAGCCGAGCACGACTCTTTCTTAGGAGGAGACGTTATTCACAAGATAGAACGGTTCTATTTCAATGGATTCATGCGCTGCGATTGGTTGATTAAATGAGGGGTGGTGGGGGTGGGGGAGGGGGGAGGTGTTTGGCTCAATGTCACACTCAATTTTGGTTCACTCATATGGTGACAGTCAGTTTGGTTGGTGGAGGAAGCTGGAGTACCCGGAGAGAACCACCGCCTCTCGGCAAGTCAAACTTCCATACATGGACCAGCTGGGCTCGAGCCCGTGCCGGTTCAGCGGTCTGAGGCTAGCGGTCACCAGAGAAGCGCCTTAGACCACCGAGGGCCCTCTTAATTTAAGGAGCCATGTTCTAAGTGACTATATCATTCGAATTAAATGATTAATGTTCGAATACCTTTAGAGCATACTAAAGTATTCCTTCGCGAGTAAGAAAGGGTTTCTCTTCGATTCTCTACGTCCCGCTCCTTTCTTACTCATGAAGAAATCTTTTATTATGCTCCAACTATTACATAGAAGCTTACATATTTTGAAGAAGACCAAAAGCTCTAAAAGTATATCAGTTTTCAACCTCCAGCCTCATTTCCTGTGGAAGTGTTATAGCTTGCGTCAGTCGTACTTGAATAGTTTATGATTTGAACTTTTAGACTTACACAGCCTATATTGTAAGTGTGGGATACAAACGCTCCACCTGTCCACCCTATACTGTTAAACAGTTTTGGCCCATAAATATTATTATTGCGAGCACGAATACTTTCATTTCAATCAGTCAAACGGTATGCTGTCGTCCTCATAGAACCCTTAATTTACTCTGGAAGGAGCCGAGCTCTGGAGAGTGCTTGTCCTGTAAGACCAGACGGTTGGTGTAATAATAGAAGATTCGAGTCAAAGAACCAGTCTTTGAATTCTCACTCAGAATGAAAAACTCGATAACGTTAATCTGTATTGCTATAGTCCAATATTGACATAAATGATGCCACAATATTCGCCTCCTGTGGTAATTTAGATTAGGTTTTTCAGAAATTAATTACTGTACCTACACTTTTCCCATAATGTTGCACTATTGAATTCCACCACTGAACTATTAGTCAATCCATTCGGTCTAAATTCTGAAACGTATAAACTACTTCAAACTACTTCAACCGGTGCAAACTTTGGTCGAACGCAACTTTCATTTATTACATGAACCAGCTGGAAATGTCTTACGGAAGAGCTTGATGCTAAAGGTCACATACCGTACAGACATGTATCCACATGGGATTTCTCGACTCTCTATACTACAATCCCTCATCAGGACCTTATTGACCGTCTAGTTCATTAATAGTATCTGTGTTCAAGAAAACTGATCGTAGATATATTAATGTCGGAAGCCATACAGCATTCTTTAGCTTGACTACATACAAGAGATATCATTCATGGGATGTTTCTTTGTTTATAGAGTTGCTTGAATTTCTCATTAAAAATATCTATGTGAAATTTGGCAACACAATATATCAGCAGGATATAGGTATTCCAATGGGTACCAATTGTGCACCCCTGTTGGCCGACCTGTATCTGTTCTCTTATGAATATGACTATATGCAGGCGCTTTCAAAAAACCGATCCATTCAAAGCCCGTTCCTTCTCATTCACCAAACGCTATATAGACGATCTACTCGCTGTGGATAATCGCTATATAAATGATGCAGTGAAGGATATATATCCACCTTCACTGGATTTGAAGGAAACTACAGATAGCCCTACAGGCACATCATATTTAGATCTATATCTCTATAAAAATGAAGTGGGCATTCTCTCTCGTCGACTTTATGACAAAAGAGATGATTACAATTTCGACATCGTAAACTATCCCTTTCTGGATAGTAATATTCCAGTGGGACCTGCATATGGCGTATACATATCTCGCCTAGTAGCATTTGCTAGATCCTGTGTTAAATGTGGCGATTTTAATCAACGTCACAAAACATTGTTGCAGAAACTTATAAAACAGGGCTATTCCACCAAGCGCCTCCACTCAAAGTTTTCAAATTTGGCGATACATATCGCATGCTGATAGCAAAATACGAGCGTAGCGTGCAAGATCTATGGCGTTATGTTTCGTAACTTGTGTCTAATTCCGCTTAACCCGGGACTAGGGGCCGTATGAACCCATGTACTTCAAGATCCTCATGGTGCTCATATGAACAGTCACAATCAAAGCGTGACTGAGATACATCTTTTTTAGATGACGACTCTATAACGAATATTATGGATTAAGAATACTGATCAGCGATACGGATTTGATATTTTTGGAACATCATGATGTCTTGCCGGCATCATTGAAAACTGTTGACCGCTTCTCTCTTGCAGGAAACAAGCCTATGCTTATGTATACTATGATTGTCTTTTTGAATTTGGTGCTAATACTGTTATGTGGAAAATGGAATAGGTCTTTGGATTATGGACGCGGATATTCTCTAATGGACGACGGCTGGATTATGAATGACGGACTAGACGCTTGTAATCAGAGGGATTTTAAGTTCCAACCGTCTCCGATCGTTCATTCCCGAGGAAATTAATATTTCGTGTATTACCTTTAGTTGGATAGTTTACGATCGGAGACATGGTACATTATGTATTAAGCAATGTCATTTCTCCATACCTGGCGGTAAAACTGATTTATGCAATATCACACAAGATAAAACAAAGTTATTCATTAACAATGTATTTGCTATGACTATAAATAACTTGATGGATAAGAACCAGACTCATCCTAACTATCAGGAAGAATACAATATTTTGATGACCAGACTTTGAAATTAGAAGGAAGGATGGAATTTATTACCCCCCAAACAGCCTCACGCAAATTTCCTCTGCCAGCCAGCGAATACAACGATGCGGACATTTCTGATCGCTTCTCTCTTGCAGGAAACTAGCCTATGTTTATGTATACTATGATTGTCTTTTTGAATTTGGTGCTAATGCTGTTATATGGAATAGGTCTTTTTATTATATACGAGGATATTCATTAATGGACGACGGCTGAATTATGAATAGCGGACTATACGCTTGTAATTACCATGTTCAAAGTATACTTTCATCCATTCGGCAAAACATTCTACACGCAGATGACGGAGTGAGGGAGAGCTGAGTCGGAGCAGCGAAAAAGTACAAGCAGATCCCGTTTCAGAAGGTGACGATCGAACTGTAACGGTGTTTCTACAATGGACACGGCAAAAGGTCTGACGAATGCTGTGTTCTTCTAAACAGGGTTCCTGTGCGAATGAATAATATAATGTTCTCGAACCAGACTAGTTTGAAATTTTATGCGAAAATTCCTTTGGTGAGATTCGCTACATCAAAATACACATTCCTGATTTAATATAAAAAACGTTCAAGGTGGTTCGGAACACAGGCGTGTGGAACCACGTGTGGGAGCACGAGCACAATCCGCGATGTCCCGATGTCTGTTAAGATGGCACGATCTGCATCTGTCATGATTACCGCGAAATGGCAAATTTTACAAGAAGCTTCTCCCTGAAGACGATTGTAGATATCTTCGGTTTAGTACATCTGAAGAAACGAACATCAATTTACTGTTAATTTCTAAGAGCAATGTGGCAATGACTGTATTTATTGTCTTATACGCCCCAAGTGTTTTTTACCTATAAATTTAAAATTGTACTGATACAACTAAAACACCTAATGTTGACATTCAATTTGGGTAAGGTTCTAAGATAATGCATAATAAAGATTTCTTCACGAGTAAGAGAGAGGTTTCGCTTCGCTACGCTCCGACCCTTTTTTATTTACTGATGGAGAAATCTATTATCTAACTATTACATAGAAGCTTACATATACCGCTAGGTATTTACCGCTCGGTATTTTCTGGCTATATCTCGAACCAGACCAGAACTTCCAAAAAGTATGCCCGTTTCCGATTCCAGCCGCCTTCGACCAGTCATTCCCTGATATATGATATATGTGGCATATCGTGCATCAGTCGTATTTGAATTGTTTGATTTGAGTCAAGACACATACACGCCTTTTATCGAAATATCCCACAAAGTGACAACGTTAGAAAACCAGCTTATTCTCATTAGATTTGAGTAACACTAGCCTCAACCATGACTGATCGGAGTTATGAGGTTGTGTTGCAAGTCCATTTCTGGTAAAACTGAAATTTAATCTAGGCCGTCCATTTCGTTGTTTTTGGAATTCATTATCACACGCCATCGACGCCATTGTGTATGAAACGTTCACCATTAGATTTTCAAGTCTAAGATAACAGTGGCACACCACCTGCCCACCTAGATTGTTAAAACCAAATGGAACTAATATTTCTTTCGGCCTCCATGTATTGTCGTGCATAATGTCGTCTAGTCCGTCATTCAATATTCAGCCGTCGTCCATTAAAGAATTTCTGCGTCCATAATCCGAATATCTGATTCATATTACAGCATTATAACCATTAGTGAATATAGCAGGAATTACCAGATTACGAATACATTCATTTCGATCAGCAAAACGATAGAATTCTGATAAGTCTGTGGTCCTCATAGAACCTTTAATTTAATCTGGAAGGGGATATGGCCGTGTCGGTTATAGCGCCTCTCCTGTGTGGTCAGCCAGTTAGTGTCATAAATGATTTTGCTGTATATGTTGGAGCGCCTGCCCTGTGTGGTCAGCCAGTTGGTGTCATAGATGATTTCGCCGTCTCGGTTGTAGCGCCTGTCTTGTCTCATCAGCCGGTTGGTGCCATAGATGATTTGGTCGTGTCGGTTGGAGCGCCTGTCCTGTGTAGTCAGCCAGTCTATGTCATAGAAGATTTCGCCGTGTGGGTTGGAGCCTGTCGTTTGTGATAAGCCAGTTGGTGTCATAGACGAATTGACCGTGTCGGTTAGAGCGCCTATCCTGTATGGTCAGCCGGTTGGTTTCATAGATCAGTTGGCCGTGTCGGTTAAAGCGCCTGTCCTGTGTGGTCAGCCAGTTGATGTCATAGATGATTTCGCCGTGTTGATTGGAGCGCTTGTCCTGTGTGGTCGGCCAGTTGGTTTCATAGATGAATTGGCCGTGTCAGTTAGAGCGCCTGTCCTGTGTGGTCAGCCAGTTGGTGTCATAGATGATTTCGCCGTGTGGGAGTGCCCGTCCTGTGTGGTCGGCCAGTTGGTGTCATATATGAATTGGCCGTGTCGGTTGGAGCATCTGTCCTGTGTGGTCAGCCAGTTGGTGTCATAGATGATTTGGCCGGGGCGGTTGGAGCACCTGTCCTTGGTGGTCAGCCAGTTGGTGTCATAGATGAATTGGCCATGTCGGTTGGAGCGCCTGTCCTTTGTGGTCAGCCGGTTGATGCCGCATATGATTTGGCCGTGTGGGTTGGAGCGCCTGTCCTTTGTGGTCAGCCAATTGGTGTCATAGATGAATTGGCAGTGTCGGTTAGAGCGCCTGTCCTTCCTCACCGTCTTGGCCAGTTGGTGTCATAGATGAATTGGCCATGTCGGTTGGAGCGCCTGTCCTTTGTGGTCAGCCGGTTGATGCCGCATATGAATTGGCCGTGTCGGTTGGAGCGCCTGTCCTTTGTGGTCAGCCAGTTGGTGTCATAGATGAATTGTCAGTGTCGGTTGGAGCATCTGTCCTTTGTGGTCAGCCAGTTGGTGTCATAGATGAATTGGCAGTGTCGGTTGGAGCGCCTGTCCTGTGTGGTCAGCCAGTTGGTGTCATAGATGAATTGGCAGTGTCGGTTAGAGCGCCTGTCCTGTGTGGGCAGCCGGTTGATGCCGTAGATGATTTGGCCGTGTCGTTTGGAGCGCCTGTGCTTTGCGGTCAGCCAGTTGGTGTCATAGATGAATTGGCCGTGTCGGTTGGAGCGCCTGTCCTTTGTGGTCAACCAACTGGTGTCATAGGTGATTTGGCCGTGTCGGTTGGAGCGCCTGTCCTGCATGACCAGATTTCTTGTGCAATAATACAAGAGTCAAAGGACTAACCTTTGAATTCTTACCTAGAATGAGGAAGTCGATAACGGTTAGCTTTATTGCTATCCTCCAATATTGACATAAATGATGCCAAAAATATGCACCGCATTAGTTTAGATTAGGTTCGCCATAAATTATTTACTGCACCTACACTTCTTATTAATGATGTTGCGTTCTTGTTTTCCATCATTAAAACAATCCCTTCGGTCTAAATTCTGACTAACCGTTACATATATCGTTACGTACTGACCGGTTTCTACATTGGGTCGAACACATCATTCATCTATTGCATGAGTCAGAGTTTAAGTTCCAGCCGTCTCCGGTCGTTCATTCCTTGGACGAATTAATATTTCATGCATTAGCTTTAGTTAGATAGTTTACGATCTGAGACATGGTACATTATATATTAGGCAATGCCATTTCTTCGTAGATGCCGGCAAATGTTTTATGAAATATTACAGAAGATAATAAAGGTTGAGACAATCACTCATTAACAATGTATTTGCTCTGACTATAAATAACTCGGGGGATAAGAATCAGACTCATCTAAACCATCAGGAAGAATCCAATATTTAGATGACTAGACTTCGACAGGATCATTGTGAAAACTATCTGAAGGAAATACCGAATGGTCTAAAAATACTCAGTTTCGGTGAAGAATAATGTTAGTGGTGTAGCAAATAATAGATATAGCTTCATCGGCATATAATAATTTATTTGCATTTTCTCCAGATTTGGCCGGCTACATCTCGGAAACCACTAGGAATTTTCTAATACAATAAACTTCATTTCATTTGTTGTTGACTGTTTGTGAGATACATTATCATGATTAATCTCTCTGGACGTCGAGGTGTCGCTGTAGATCGAGGTATGATTATCTTCCAATAATGAGATATGAGAATGTCTGAAGTATCAGTTACTTCTGTTAAGTGTATGTATACCCATACCCAAAAGAAATACTAACAAATATAACTAAAACAAATGAAACTGGTGACAATCGTTATGTGACCTGGTGAGCCGCATCAACATGGTCCAGTCAGACGTGAGTCCGATTAACATCGTCCAATCAGACAGGTTGGTGTTCTCCAAGGGAAGTCATTGGGCCTTTCATTTCTATGGAAAGGGATGTGACCGTGTCGGTTAGAGCTCAAGTCCTGTATGGACAGGCAGTTGATGTCACTGGCGTTGTGACTATGATAGAAATTAATCTTTGATTTCTCACTGGGAAACTCATAAACCCATATACCCATACATGTATTCTACAGAAAGCTTATAATTGGTTGTTCTCTTTTTTAGTGGAATGGAAGGAATACAAAGTAGAGTTTAATTTTCACTCTGAAAATCGAAGCAACCAGCTCGCTGCAGGCTTAAGGATATTATTGACACGCCAGATTTAGCATAACACTACTGGTGACCAAGCCACATCAGGTTCCCTTCGAGTACATCGCTTTTTTACCTCTAAAAGAAAGAGAAATGAGAACAACAGATCAACATCCGGTCCCAGTCCCGCGGATATAATGAACTCCAGATCGTAGTTGTCGGCAGATCCGACATTGGACAGTCGTTGCTAGTAGCAACCGAATCCGTCTAGGTATAAAACAAATAATTGCATAAACGCAATTTAAGCAATCCATTCAGACAATGCTGACCCTTGCCTCGAGGTGTGGTATTACGTCCATTTGACCGGCTTTGGAGACTGAAGTCGTAACCTTCGCAAGCTCCCATTGAAAATATCACCGAGGACTTAATAGTGACAAATAAAGAAATTGTGTCTGTCCACCATCATTGTGATGGGTAAATACAACAAAAAGCCAAACCTCGACACTCGGTCGCGAGAGTAAAACTGATTTTTCGGGGAAGAATTTATCGATGTTTTCAAGGAATGAAAAGGATATTCAAAGAGATTAGACAAACGTTATGTTGATCAACGGGATGTTAAGCCGTTGCTCATGATGCCACATGGCGTATTCTTCCATCAAAATTAATTTGCCGTTCTGGGAGAGGTCTTGTGTCGTCACTCTGGGTAACCTCTGCAGTTTTTCACAAAGCGAGTTGTTGTTTGGCACTTTCAGATTACAGGTATATGCTGTAGAATGTCAGCGATATTGCCCGAAGGAAATCCAGTTACGTGTCATTTTTGAAGTATTTGAAGTACGGGGAATGTAACCTGATAATGATGAATTGCGTTTGCTAAGATCCAAGCCGCTTACAAAGAATATCTGCAATTTACACTTCACTGGCTGAATCCAATTTCCAGGACCTTGAATGGGAACGTTTGCAATTCAGGTATTTCACGAAAATGGAGTTTTATGTGCACATCTTCATTACTTGTTATCGATTGATGATTATTCAAAACAAGCCGACTGAGGGCTTGCAATATACAAAATATGCAATCAGCGTTCATGTGATGACAACGTACGGTACGTTGATCGTACTACCAGCAGACCCCCATGTCTTGGTGCTGCGTACGCTTCTGTTTTGAGGAGGTGCTTCCGCCAGATCTAGGGATTTCAACTGATGATGATGTGATTCAGATAGTCCATATCATCGTGATCTTGGTTGTATTACTTCAGGTGTGTCCGTTTTGTGAAGAAAAGCGGTAGTCAAAATATTGAATTTTATTGTTAACAGATATCACAGAATTTACCTCAGTATTCCACTGATTTAGACTAGAATACATTTTATTTTGCAAATCTAAAGAATAAAAAAAAATTAAAATGCCAAACCGGAATGGTCAGTTTCGTGCGATACCAGACGACGTTAACCAATCGAATCATGACTGGGACTGGGACTGGCTTTTCCGATTATTTATACGGGAATTCGTTTCTTGTTTTCTCGAAACAAATTTCTTTCACAAGTATATTCACATTATGCATTATGTTACCGTATGCTATAACTTCACACACTACCTGATATAAATGTGGACATAGTCACATGTTGCTCTTTCACAAGTAGGATAACACAATTGCCTGCGTGTGACAAGATCAGAATGTGTTTTTTTCAAAAATGTAACTGGATTACATTTTCAGCCAGATCATTTTCTGAATTGTTAATAGTGATTTGCGATAGTCTAGTCCATCGACAAACGTAATTACTTGAAAAATATCGGACATGTAGACATCTGGGGGGTATATCCCACGTCTAAATCCAGCGACCTTTCGAAAGCGAGTTAACAATATTTGAACGTATTTGGAGCGATGTTACCCCTGTTACTTTTGTCATTGTTTCCAGTACTTGTTCACTTATGCTGTCCTGGTATCTACTAGTTATATTAGCACACATGTTTGCCCTTGTATTGTGTTGGTCATCGTCATTGACTATATTAAACTATTCGGTTATCTCTAAAGTCTGTGTCTGTATCGTAGATGATTTTTCTCACAGCAGTGACATGAGTTTTCCATTTTGATTCCTTGATTTCATTAAAATTCATGCACATTCAAAGAAAATAGCTGTTTACTCCCATGTTATATATATTTCACGTAAAATGCCGACGACTTGAAATTGTGCTCCATACGGACTGGCCATTATAGGGCGTCGTCAAATTAACATGCGCCGTGCCTTTCATATCAGCTCCCAGTGAATCGCTATGGGCCAGCTGGAGTTTCTTGATTTTTTTCAAAGAAAACGAAGAAGTCTTATCTGGAAGTTGAGAGAAATTAAGGTAATGACCGAAAATCATTCACCGTAGAAATATGACACACACTTCAATCTACAGGTCCACTCTTACATTTTTCACGATATATCATTAAGTACGGTACCTGTTATCTAAATATTCTCAAGGTTCAGTTTCCCAGCTTCTCAAATGTCGTCATTTGCCGTTCGAGTCTCCAAAGCGATCAAATCAGGGAACAAATAATTGGTCAAAAACTAAAAATATCCTCGAGTCGTTCCATGAGTCGTCAGCCAAGGAAATTCTTGTTTTCTTCAAGTAACCCATACACTTGCTCACACTATGGCGGGTTATCTGAGCGGTGTGAAGTGTTATCTGGCCTTATCTTGAGAAAATACAGTTACATGAGATATATACAGTTGCCAATACTTTTTTATCCGTACTGGAGTAATCTGATTTTATATAAAAAAGAGCCAAGTCGAGGGGAAATTTAAGCTGATTTATTGATACGGTCTGACACTGTGGTGTTTGCTCAGAACCAAGCAGCTTCACGAAGAGTATCCGTAATTTGCACTTCACAGGCTAAATTCAATTTCCAGGACCTTGACAAATCTTCAAGGGATTAGAAGTTTCAATTTCGTGGCACAAAATTCCCGTCGGGCTTTTTTTCGGGCAGTGCGAGGTGACTTGGTATTTATTGTTGTCTAGCTTCAGTTAGTCCTCGTGAAACCTAGTTCGAATTATGTTTTTTATTGATTCCTATTGCGGTGGAATTATTTACAGGCCTTCGAGCTATAATTGAACAAAACCGAAAAATGTACATGTAGGCTTGATGTAATGTGATTTGAAGCATTCAAGAGGTTCAAGAGAATTGAAATGCCTTCGAAATAATCTATCATTTCGACTCTTCAGAAACAAAATTAAAATGCTGAATACCGAAGTCCAGAAATCAGGGCTGTTTTTTCTTCATCTCCAACTTTCGTTTTATCTGTTTTACTTCCAACCTTTTGCGTTTTAGGCGTCTTTTCAGAGTCCGAAAGGAAAGGAACATCTCCCACGGTTTGAGGAAGATTTAATAGTGAAAATAATATTTCTTGAACATTTACGATCATTAACCTCAGCTTAAGTCTCAGCGCTTGTGTAACTTGTAGCTATATTTTGTGTTAACCCTATCTGACCTGGGCGATTTGGGTTGTATCGCAGCCTGTGCGGGGGTGGCGGAAAATGTCCCCTCTTTAGTTTTTAGCTATCGCTAAGGTTGGAGAGCTGAAAGTTACCACACTATATCTTTGGGTCAAGCGCTACAAGAAAATGTAGAAAATTCAAAATGGCCGCCAGGATGACGTTACATCGACGTCATTTTCAAAAAGCAGTTTTTTTTGACGATTTTTCGGTCAGACTTTTCAAAAGAATTATTTTTTTCTTCGCAAAAACTGTACGATAAATTAGTAAATATTAATCTGATATGAAATAAGATAGGCTTTATCCACTTTTCTATGCAGAAAAAAGCAAACATTTTGAAGACATCTGACGAAAACATCAATTTTCTGGGACCCCACATGGCCATCATTTTGAATTTACTCATGATCCTCTGCTCGGGGGTCATGCAAATAGGCTCAAAATGACCCCAATATGATAATCTACAAAGTCATGGAGTTTCAGCACTTAATTGTTTGCCGTTCCGGAGATATGAGCAAACGGCCAACAGGAGCGCCCCCTCCCCCCAGGAGGGTAGGGTTCACTCAGTAGTTAGAGCATCGGATTTCTAAGAGACATGTTGACTGTTCGTAACCCGTTCTTTACATTGCTCCCGGTAATGCATAGGTTAATGCTCGGGATTCGACAATCATGGGGAGAATGGAGAGGCGTATCGACAGGCATTTATCCAGAGCTCGTTCTGGACTGTAGCTGTAGAAATTTCCGTTTAGTTCAGTCAGTTGAGCATTGGACACGTAGCCCGATCGGACGTCATACCATTGGCTCCCCCGTCCTTTACACCTATACCGAAATTTCGGTCAATGGTCAGGTACTTGAAAGTTCTAGAAGATAATGTTTTAGCAGCGAACTTCTAACTATGTCCGGACATGGATATAGACACGGCGTCAATTTTCATAATTTCGATACAGCGATCAGATTGTTGTTAGTATAGATAAAAACTATCGAGTAAAACAGGAAAACTTCACCTGAACGTTTGCAGCACTAAAACTACTGTAAAACAGTTCGATGAGGTTAGGGGATGGGGTGGGAGGGGGATACTATCCCAGTACTTTAGGCCAGGGTCCATCTCTGATTGGTTCCTAGACGGCAGTAGACGACCTAGAAGACTGGAGACGCGTTCTGACCAATTTTCGATCAATAAAATCGCAAGTCATCACTCAGTAATCGCTTGCATTATTGGTTGTTTTAAAGTGTTGGTCTCTGTTTATACACCCGTCAATTTTGACGGAACGTATTATGGCATGGTTTCTTCCGTCTGTCCATCGGAAAGTCCGTCCGTTAACTGTTGTTGTCAACGCAACACATCAACGAGTTTTTGTTGAAAGGATTTGTATGTAACGTTCGTCGCTTCTTGTCCTTCCTAAAGTCCCCAAACTATCGTCATGAATACTGTTGCAATACCTTTCTTCTATAAATCAAAAATCAACTTAAATTTGAATACCCTTATTGTCTTGTGCTCGGCATTCCTGTTGAAGGATATGCATGCGCGGCGGAGCGACTTGAATATTGGGGGGCCAGACGGGGGTGGGACAGGGAGGGTGTGTCCCCCTCCCTTAGACGGGGGGGGGGCCGATTTTTTGGGGCATTTTAGACTTCATTTAGCGCACTTTGGCGCTTCTGAGAACTTTGAAAGGGATAGCATATCTCGCAATAAAACCGGCTCATAAGAGCTAAAAAAAAATCCAATCGGCGTTCTTCAATGAAATTTCCCTCACGTTGCTTCGAAACTAATATTCGCCGATCATATCTGTCAACTATATACCCACCCACCCAAGTGAAAAATTACAGTGTGAACACAACTTTAGACCATTGTAAATATTCAACGAATAAGGGTATGGTGTTCCGGCATACTGGTATACACACAACAAGGAAGTCATCTTCACACAATTATTATTTTTTTATTTTCCTCAACGCGTAGATACTTTTATGCCATCGATCGTTCAGTAATTCAAAAATTATATGTATACAACACAAACTATTGATGGACATTGTGCTGTTCGTTGATTAGACAGAACCAACTTCGTGGAGAAGTTGAGACATGATCGCATATTTCAGTGTTTCAAATGTAAACACGGTAGTCAATACTTGGGGCTTCTGAAGATGTGATCGGGGGGACGGGGGTACTCCCCCGGGAAATTTTGGAATTTCAGACGGTTCTCTACATATATATGACCCATTTCAAGGCACGTCAGTTACTCTTTTAATATTATCCCGGCTCCGCCGCACCTGATATGGACACTTTTTATCAAATACGGGAAGTCGACGACGGTTGATTACTCAATGTTACATGTAACACATATTGAGCTTATCATTCTGTTCAATACAGATAGACCTGAACACTACAAAACCAGTGAACAGTTAGTTGCCAGTGATGTCGGTAAAGGTGAATGGTTTTGCTATTTTTAAATATGTTGCGTGAGATAATCTCTGCCAGGTCGGAGATGATTACCTGTGCAACCAGGAGTCCTAGTTGTTTCCTTCTCCAGCATACCTGGTTATAGCAGGGCTGTCGAAAACATTACAAATAAACCATAATACATAAAATAATAGCTTTAATATAGCTTTGCGTGTAGATAACCATTCGTTGAACGGGGAAGGAAATTGTCAGACATTAGCCTGAAGGGAGACTGATTTGCAGGTAACTTCCGCTTTTATTTGAGCTCTGTTTGTGACTTGTTTATAATTCCCTTTCAAGATGACAGTGTTTTCCTAATTTACGTCTATATCTCCCGTTTTGTTCTTTAAAAAAACGCAGAAAATGCAATCTTGCAGAATATCTTGAGATCAAACTATGTTTCCTGAATAACATGTTTTTACTTCACTTGTTGACTTCAAATTTAGGAGAGACGACGCCAATATACTTTCACTAACAGGGAACAGCGTATATTCTCGTCGATACCTCAGAGCTCAAACCGACTGATGAACTGACTGACTTAAGGGTTTAAAGCATTAATTATCTGCCCCGAAGTGCCCCATGGCTTCCCAGGTTAAATAGATTCATTTCGCCTCTGGGAAACCTTCGTGTCCGTGTCCGGTGTAATTTCGAATAGCATTTCCAAGACAGAATACACATGTATGTGTTAAACCATCTATTTCAGTTCTATCGTCTAGGATTCTCCAAACAGGACCCTTGCGCATATCAACATCATCGGTACTTTCATGTATGTATTCGCATTGATTATTGCATTTAAATTTTGTTGTCAAACGATGACGATTGCATGAAATTGGAATCAGCGGTCTCCGTGTGTAGCTTTTTGCTTTTTTTCATTACGCCTCAGGTTAAACAGCTTCAGTTTGCCCCAGGAAAACTGACCACCTCGTGTCTTAGTCTGAAACTACTTATTGTGCAAACTGTGTTCTCGGTCGAGCTCTTTTCCACTGTCCGACATCTTAAGCATGCGAATCCCACTAGAAGTTAGCAAAGATATTATCCAATAATGAAACAACTGAGCTCTTAATGCGGTATATTTTAACCACGAATCAACCTCTGGTGGAAGTGGCGTCATTTAGTGTATGTTAACCTTAGCATGCCTGGGGGAGCCACTATGGTCTCCCCTACCAAACTTTCTGCCCTACCTCCGGAACGACAACAAATGAGAGCTGATATTCCGTGATTTTTAGTATCATTTAAGGTTCTCATTTTGAGCCCATTTGCATAACCCCCGACCAGTGAATCATGGATCAGTTCAAAATAGCCGCCATGTGGCGTATCAGAAAAATTATATAATCGTCATTTAACTTTCAAATTCCTGATTTTGTGAGAGGGAAAGTGGCCAAAACTATTTTATTTTGAAAAGAAATTCGGAAAATCTGACCGAAAAATCGACAAAAAATGGCTTTTGTGAAAATGACTTAACTGTGACGTCATCAAATAGGCCATCTTGGACTTTTTTTAAATATTTTCTGGTTTAGCTTCACCCAAGGGTACAGTGTGGTAAGTTTCAGCCCCCTAGCTCGAGTGATAAGAAAAAATGACCCGCCCCAGGCCTGGACAGGTCCCGAAAAGCCCTGGCCAGGTAGGGTTACCCTTACATTTGGGATTACCTAGTCCAGTTAATAGACCTGTAGAACGCTGAAAATATTATAACTAGAGTCCACGTTGAGATATCCGGATCAATCAGTAAGTTGCAATTCAGTTTTTTTTACACAAAAGAGGTTCAAAGGGGTTCCCCAGAACTGAATATTCTACAGAAGACAAATAAAAATGGATGTTATATAAAAATGGATGTTATATCCTGTTACAAAAAATACTCCGGTGATCGAAGAAGCGATTCGATTTAAAGTCTCTCAATATGCAATTCTTTTCACCTCTCACGATAACTGAATTGTTCGATTATGATTGTTAGAAACCGAAGATGCACCCATATGCCCTATCTTCAAATCTGCGACATGAGATAAAAAAAGAACATAGATATATGTAGTTCTTCCTCAAGTAGGATAACGCAATAGTCTCCGCACGTAGTGGGATTAGAACGATAAAGAAAATACCCGGAAAGATTTAACTACATTTCGTCTCCTGGACGATCAATTTCTTGTCAACAATGTACGTATTAGCATCGTTTTTGGTCAATTTGCGCCATGCAGATCCAACAGTTCATCCAATATTTATAGATCTGGCCCCGAGTGAGGTTTTTTTTGGACTGCGTATTCCTCGTGATTATGAAATCTTAATGACGCATCTGAGTTACGTGTAAGATTAATAAAATCATGAAATAATATTAACTCTAGTCCTAGAGAATGCGGTAGACTATTCCATTGTAGTACCTTTAAAATGTAACGTCAGACACCTGGAATGAGATATTGCTCTTATTTCACTCCAGCGTCAATTTTCCCCACCTCTTGCATATCGCTCCAGATTCTGATAATGAATCAATAACAACGTATTGATTATAGCTGAGAGAGAGAGAGAGAGAGAGAATTAAGGTTTAATGTCGCGTTCAGCAATATTTCAGCTATACAGCGACGATCAAACAAAATTCTAAGTACTCAAGTCACGAACTTAGAAATCCAACGCATTAAAACATACACATACTAAAACTTATGTACCAGCCCGATTTCTCTCAAATAACCCAAGATGCAATCCTCTCTCACCTGTGATGCTATTGGTGAACCATATAGGATTGGGAGTAGATGCTTCAACTGGTAATGTCTGGGTACTCAAGTTCGAACAGTTCTAAGCGTATCGATATTAATAGTATTTGGGTGAAAACCGAAATTTGAATTCCACTGTGAATTCTCGCAATCTCAGTGCAAAACTGACCATTACCCCATGAAAGTATGAAACAAACTGTCCGCATCCAAATACATGTCTGTGAATAAGAATGCTGAAGATGCACGTTACAAATTCTCGAAAGATAGACGTGATCTTCAGTTACACTCCTCTCGCCCTCATCTAGACCTATACTCAATCGACGATTATTATTCAGTGTTTTTCATCTACCAGGGCACTAACCAAGAAACTACAGTATATACATCCGATTGTTTGGCTCTCCTATATCGCTGCGGACCCTGCAGCCATTCTTCATCTCTGTATACGTGACATTTTCGGGAAACTTGGTCCTCTGGTGTATATTACATGTATGTGATACATCGCTTTAAATAGCTGGTTATGTCAGGCTTGTCATCCATAAATAACATCTTTCTCGAAATCTGAATCCCAGATGCTCTTCATCCACCTGAATTGCCCGGATGATTGCTAATGGAAGTCAAATATCTTGATGTATTGCAGACATTGGGGAGAGCCACTTATGTGTAAGAGCTGTTAATGGTGAGTTACGTATTCTAAAAAAAAGTCTTTTGTCCCTGAGTCAAATTGATCAATATTAATGTCTGGTCAACTCAATATATGCCACACTATATCAGATTTATCGTCTGGGCGAGAAAGTCGTTAACCAGTATCAATTGATTCCTAACCGCAAATGCAATTTTACTCAGCCCAGATACAACTTGCGACCATGTCTGGATACCCGGAATATTTGCGACCGCTCGGCCGATTCCGGCGAAGTCATCTGATTTCGCGCATTAATGGGGTAGGATTGATCCACCGAACGTGAGGCACACACCAATACATTGAATTATTTCCGCTCATGTAGTCCTTGTTGTATTTCTCTCTTATTATGAGATAATATATATATATAAATGAACTGAATATTCCCTTTTGCTAGACAGACAAGTTAGTTTTTTTCTTTGGTTGTTCGTAAGGATGTTGCGAACAGCGGTCTAACTTTACGAACGTGTTTTTTGCACTCTAATGTATATCTGATGCTTGAAATAGAAAGATGGATTGCTGAATTGTCAAGTAGTATACGATCATTTACGGAGTCTTGGCTAAATTTCGGGAGGTTTATCAATCAGTGAAACACGAGCTGATAAAGTTACGGGTGCAGGGAATATTTATGTTTCCTTTACTTGTCATTTATTATACAAACTGTCAATAGAACCTATCAACGTAAAACCGTTCCAATAACAAGTTGTTTTATCATGAAGGAAATATTTACCATGAAGATCAGTACAACTCATTTGAACACAATTTTACTTAAATACAAGACGCACCTCCTCGAATAGCTGTGCATACTATGGGGAGTATGTACTGTTGCAGTTAGGTTAGTATGGAACACGAGATAGACTAATGCTCTAGTGCTCTCAATGTATCTGTTCAATTCAACGACTGCTGTGAGAACAAACGGTTTAGATCCCCCACCCTCACCCGGACCTGCAATCACCACATACTGTATGGATCACGGTCATCGACGATTATTATTCAGTGTTTTTATCTACCAGGACATTAAACAAGAAACTACAGTATATAAATCCGAATGACTGGCTCTCCAATATCACAGCGACTTCATAATCTCTCCACCAATAGAGTCTCGCGCGATCGCCATTCTTCGTCTATGTACGTGCCATTTTCAGGAACCTTGGTCTTCTGGTGTATACTGTATGTATTTAATACATTGCTTTAAATAGCTGGATGGTGTTGTCAGGTTTCTCATCCATAAATAGCAGCTTTCTCGAGATCTAAATCCCAGATCACCTTCATCCGTGTGAATTGCCCGGACTATTGCTAATGGAAGTCAAATATCTTGATGTATTGCAGACACTGGGGAGAGCCACTTATGCGTAAGAGCTGTTAATGGTGAGTTAAATATTCTAAAAAGAAGTCTTTTGTTCCTGAGTCAAATTGATCGATATTAATGTCTGGTCAAGTCAATATATGCCACAATATATACCATTTATTGTCTACGCAAGAAAGTCGGTAACCAGTATAAATTGATTCCTGACCTCAAATGCATTTTTACTCCGTCCAAACACAACTTTTGACCATGTCCTCCAAATGCATGAGTCAATAAATCGTCTAATGGTGTGTCAACCAGTGTCTTACATCGAGGAAGATCGGACAATTATGAACAATCAAAAGTACTCTGCCCTTAGTGTTTTGGCTAACCCGTTCCGGGTCGCAATGAATGTATAGTTCCACACGTGAAGCAGCAGGGGGGGGAATGGACCAAAAAGAGGGGCAATTCACGGGTCCCAGGGCCAGCACAGCAGAGGGGGAGGGGGTAGGGGGGCGGGGAGCTTCCCAATGGGGGGAGCGGGGAGTAGGCCAAGCGGGGCGAGCACAGAGAGGGGGAGCAGACCACGGGGGGGAGCGGGGAGCAGGCCAAGGGGGATGAGCACAGGGAGGGGGAGCAGACCACGGGAGGGAGCGGGGAGCAGGCCAAGGGGGGTGAGTTAATCTACGCCGGGGGTCAAAAAATGGAAAACCGGGGTGTCACGTCTCACTGAGTCCCGTCACATGGCTTCGTGGCCTGTGACGTCATCATGTACACATGGTTTCGTGGCCATGTGACGGCTTGTTTTATATTAAATAAGTATTTGGGACTCAATTGCTCTTAATAACTCTCCTCCGTGGCATCCTAGACAATTCGAAATGAGTCTAGATTATTTGTGAGAAGAGCTCGGAACAAGCGTTCCAAGAGCAGTCAGGTAGGGATCGAACCCCCTTTTGTGAGACGTGACTGGAAGACACGATTAACATTTCGCATGGCCTTCCTAGGCTATCTTCCACGGACGCTAATACATGTTGAAAATCACGCCTATAAACCTACCAGAGTGTTGTGCAATGCCTCACTTCCTGTTATCGTTGCTAGGATACGAATGCACAGTCTCGTACAAGTGCTGTCTCATTCAGGTAGGAGCCGAGAGAAAATCAATAGTGACCCACATATAACACTCAGAGCTGAATACTAGCAAACAAACATGACCCAGCTAACACATTTAGTCTATTTTGGGTAGGTGTATAGAACATGCATATATCCGTTGTGAGGCCCGGCTTCATTCACAAATAGGAAGCCTTGAGCAAATACAGTGTTAGTAGAGAACAAACACACCTAAAGCTTATTGAGAGAAGTCAGGCTTGAGTATTTGGGTCGGCGTATATTTACACGTTTACACATTCAATAGCCGCACGCAGTGTTATAGTATGGTGGGTAAGAGGCGATATAAAGCGCCTACTTCAATATATCGGCAGGGAGGATTCCTTGCTTTTTGGGTCGGCGTATATTTACACGTTTACACATTCAATAGCCGCACGCCGTGTTATATTATGGTGGGTAAGAGGCGATATAAAGCGCCTACTTCAATATATCGGCAGGGAGGATTCCTTGCTTAATCAGCAAGTCTTTCGTGGCTAAGGCTAGGCCGACGTCGGCAATAAGCATTCCTACGTCATAGCCGGTAAAGTCCAACTTGGGGGCAGGGCCTTTCCAAACAATTTTGCCCAGACGAGCATAACCTATCGCTAAGCCACTAACGACAGCGGCATGGTAGGCCATGTTGGCTAGCATTTTACCATCGATTGACGACATGTCTTCTTTTGCAGTGTCAGCCATGGCTTTAATATGATATGCTAATGCGCCGAAAAAGGCCTAGCTACGTGTTCGTGCGGACATCGTAGTGGTTCCCACGGTTCCGGGTGGCAGGGGCTGCGCATGGCGTCTTTAATAATCCGCCTGTAGAAAGCAGTTTATCGTGATTCTATCTCGATTGCCCTGGCAAACTGTTTCCTTGCTTCCTCCCTGCCTTGCTTCAGAAGTGCGTTTTTTTCTTCCTGGCTGATATGGGATGCTTCAACGATTTAGCCCTGATGGTGCCTTTCATGGCATCATATTTAGTTTTCTCCGCTAGGATGTGACGGAACTCGCTATCAAAGATCTTGTTATCCACAAGTGCTTGCGAGATAACATCTGCGATGGAATCCAACTTTGATGACGCTAGGACGCGAATTTCATCGTGTTTTTTAGCTTTGATGGTCAGACGTCGAGATATGAACTTGCAAGCTATTCCAGCCAAACCACTCGAAAGAGCCGAGACTTCAAGTGCAACAACAACGGGTGCGGCAATAATAGTCGACAAGAGGCCGACCCCAGTCGCGCCGAGGCCCAAAGCCACTGTGGCAAGCGCAGGGTCAACGCCATCTAGAGCATTCACCGCTCTGCGGTATTTTTTGTACAAACTCGACCGAGAATCACGACCTTGGGAGAGTTCATGTTGGATATCACAGATATGCTTTAGCCTGTAGTCATGCGCGGATTCGGCCTCGTCCAATGTTGGATATAGTCCTATGATAAATCTATATGCTGTTGTCAAGGATATCTAACTCGAGGTTATCCAAGGGGCGGTTGAACACCTGGAGAGATTTTAAGCCGACGCCTTCAGCTAGGAAGATGTTGCCCACTGTCACATCGTTCCCTACTTTTGTAGTTATGCCCTCTAACGACAGATGCACGACAGGCTTATTAACTGCGCTGAGAGCAAAGAAAATCCGCAACTCTTGATCAGCGTGCTTTTCCAGCCACTTGATCTGGAGATCTGGTAGTATGTCCACCAATCTATCGGGAGCGGGAGCGGGCGGTAACAGTATTGCAGCAACGATAGTTGAGTCTGAAGGAAGAGTGGTCAGGGCGGGTAACGACGTATTTATTACCAGAGCCCCTCGAGGATCAGTGCTTCTTAAATAGAATTTCCAGTCCTGGAGGTGTATTTTGACGTTGTTTTCAATCGGACTGTAGGACAGGAATGCCGTACCTCGATTTAAAACCTTTCTCACAAACCCGGCTTTATCGACCTGTACTCCCGATTCTACCACATTAAGGTCAATGAGACCGCCCACATTGTCACTTCCGGCGAGAGTCCATTGTCCTTTTTCCGTTTTAACGAGGCTATATCTCACGTGCGTCCGTGCGTTTCCCGTGTTAATATCTTCAAGGTCTTTGAAACTTACATCCGTGTTTCTTCCTGGCGTAAGCTTCTTTCGATGGTATAAGCTGTTTCTGAACTAAAAGCCGTATAGGCGGTCATTGTGACCCGCGTCGCCAAACCCTTCGGTATCCGCGAGATCGCTTAAGGCTAAATCACTGCATCTGGGCCCAGCGGATTCAACCATCGTTGTCATGAATACCAAGAGTTACACTCATATAAGCAGTCTTTACAAGTGTATCTGATCTATCTAACAGGGAGAACGTTAGCTGTGGGATAGGGCCAGATATTAGTGGCTTATACTGTGGATTAGGGAAAGAAATGGTTTTTCCACAGTTTATTCCCTCACCGGTCACAGCTATAGCTCTGATAAGAGTGGAAGGGTAGGCCACACAAGGGTATGCAGTGCTTGTGCCAGCCGTCTCCACTGCCTTCCCCACTAGATTGCGTGATGTGCTCACCTCACCCAGGTGAGCGAACACTTCTTTATGGGGTGCTAGTGTGGGGAAGCTGTCGCCCTGCACTGTCCCAGTCAGGATACTGTCAGGATTTGAGAATCCCAGGAGCCGCGCAAGGCCAAACAGTTGTATGCTACTGTCGGTCGTCAACGTCAGTCGACCGGTGGCAGGGTTTATCTCCAGGCCCGCCCGTGTGGCTTGAAGACCTCTTTATTAAGGGAACAGACATTGTAATAACCGCTAGGGACAGCCACAAGCTTTCCGCCAACAGAGAAGCTAGTTCCGGCTGGGACGTTCTCCCATAGTGGGTAGAAAGTGAGCTCGAGCAGTGCTACTTTGTATTGTCCGTTTTGGTTCTTGAGCGCATGTGTAAGGTCGACTGCTGCGCCATTTTGAATGTTGCTCAGTGTTACATACATAACCGGCCACAGGAAGTGCTAAACCAGCAAGGATTGCGCACTGATAGACACGCCTTTAGCTTCAATACAAAGGCCACCTACCAAGCGGGCGGGGTGTACACCGCTGGAACGAGTGTTACTGGGACGACATTCACTCACCAAGACATCCTGGTGAACACAGCAAGTGGTGGCTTTGCGGCCCAGTTTCCTGATGTATTTGTGAAATACTGCCTGCCTAAAGTGAAAAGCGACCAGCTTGTTCAGGCATGGCGCTCTAATCCCTTGCAGTTTTGGCAGAATCAGCTGAATTTCGCCGTGTGGTGCGCCAGGACCGGCTGCGGCGTGTCTGTGAGCGACCACCTAGCCGCTGGCGCACGAACTGCTAGCCACACCCGGGCCCTCTACACCTTCCATGTCTACTTCCAGATCAGGCGGATCCTAAAAGAGATCCAGGCCCCGCTCCCTCAAGACGACGCCTGGGCGGCGTTTAATAATCCATTTGACCGCAGAGCATATGAGCGCATCTGTGCAGAGTTTGGGGTGTCGCCGCACACCGGCTGGAGACAGCAGCAGAGCGAAAACAATGACATAGGAACGATTTACTTCTATGCCACACACGCAGGCTACATGCAGCTTCCAAAGCCGTACGACCCAACCTGGCATTCGTTTACTTTCCGAAAAAAACACTTTCACATTGACTACATTGCGCAGGGATCGGAGGCTGACAAGGCGTGGGCAACGTTCATGCTGGACAGATCGCAGGGCTTCACACATGCAGGCGTCGAGCGTGTTAATGATTCCATTCGAACGTATGTATGGGCCATCCTCGGCGTCCAGGCTCAGACGCGCACACGGATCTTAGGAGAAGGCACAGCATTTGACGCGCAGAAGCAGTTTCTCGCCAACATCGAGGATGCGGTCTCCTCTCCAGTTGACCTCTCATCAGCGATAAAACGCTACCAAGACGTCCTGCAGTATGCAGGCTCCAAAGTTAACTATGTGTTCGGAATCGGTCTGTACATGGCCCCCAGTGACATGTTGCTCCGTTTAGGCCCTATCGCCGGTTACAGCAATGAGATCGTAGTTGCAACAGAAAATCAAAAACTTGGCGAGAACGCGGACGTTAACGCAACAGTCGCTCCTCCAAACACAGAAGGAGATACGGGAGAAAAAGGAGTGGTTCCCACGGCGAGTGGCAAGACCGCGACGCTGGATCATGCCGTTCCCACCGCGCCGGTTCACTCCTCGCGAGATGTCGCTGCCTCCACGGTCCCAGCTAGTCAACACGACGACGAAAAGACCGCAATCATCGTCGGTGTCATCGTAGCTGGGCTGGTGACCATTTGGCTATTTCGTTAGCCAGTCGCGAGTCACCACATAAAGCAACCCCGCAGCCGCAACAACCAAGGACCACATATTCTCTGCAAGCCATCCAGCAGTTTTCGACATAAGGCTAAGAAGCCAGGAAACAATGCTCTCAATTATGCCGGGCAGCGACGC